>CM029608.1:49175181-49197876 GCA_017311375.1 Mytilus coruscus
TTCAGAATCATAATTCGTAATTTTTATCTACATAGAAATTTAAATTGAGAGTATCAATATGTTAGTAATTTGTATGAATCTGTATTTTTATTATGAAATTACTTTAGTATTAAATATTTATATATTATTAAATTAATTAGATAGTAATTTACTTTATTATATTTGAATGTTTAATTTTAGCAACCATATGTACAGGATTTATTTATTATAAAGTTGATATTAAAGAAACACCACAATAGATTAATTGATTGATTGTTTTGTTTTAATTAGTATAAGAAGATTGGTATGGTGCAAAGAACAACTCCATACCAATCAAAATTTATAAGAAGTAAACCATTATAGTCAAAGAGGTCTTCAACACGGAGCTTGGCTACACCGACAACAGCAAATGCCAAATAAGTGAAACCATATAAGTAAAACAATTAATAAAAATCGAAAACTAAAAACTATGAACATACAAACACTAGACATCACATTTAACAAAGCACAAGTTTCTGCGGTCATTAGACGGAGACACGACTTCGATAGAAAATACAATGCATTAGATGGTAAATATAGGTAACCATCGATAGAAGAAACCAACTAGTAGAAATACAAATAATAAATCACATTTTAATAATATATAAATGTAACCAATCTAATTACATAACATAATCACGTTAATCATTTAGAAATTACCATTAACACTCATTTTGCGATTATCATAGTCTAATTTATTATGCTGTATAGAACTGCAATATCAATTATTCGTTGATATTACTGTGTCACATTCGTGTATATATTATTAGTATTTTTTAGTGTCATTTGTTAATGTCTAGATTATTAATTATTATTTGTATTTCATTCTATGGTATTTTAAGTAATTTTATAATTCATGTAGACATCTCCTAATTAACATTATAACCAAGTTTAGTATGTCCAAATTAATCAGTATTTTACAGTGCTATTTCAATGATGATTGAATCATGTCTGTCTATGTTTTGCTTGTCGTATGTTCCTGTTGATTTAGTTTTCGTTCGTTGTTCTCTGTATTAATGTGTAACTCGGTTTAGTTTTCCGATTTGATTTTTCGATAGTTTACTACGAGCGTTTTATTTCAGTATTGTCACTTTGTCCTTTATTTAGGGTTGTTATTGTACCGGTTACTTCCAATCTATGGATTTAAGGTGCTTCTCAACTATACCGTTTATTTAACAGAGCTTTTTGAAGTGTCACATTGTTGAAAATTTGCAGGTAATATATGCATTTAATGTACAATTCATATTGTGTTATGTGTGATAACGATGCATCTATGAGTAGCCTTTAAAATATTTGTCATTCTATCATTTGTTGTACTAACATCAGTTATATGTTAGTTGACCTATAATGTTTACATCTTATTACCCTCATCATTTTGTAGGATCTATGTTTCGATTAGTTATGCATTTGTTTAACTAATTGTTAATGATGCACTGCTATATTTCGTTGAATATTTTTGTTTAATTGACTCCATATTATTGCATGATGAACTTGTTATGCTTAACTAACTTTAACAGTTATTTGGTTCTATTTTTTCGAATTTTTAATTATCTCTTACATAATGTTATATAGTATCCTATGCTTACTAATCATTATTAATTTTATGTAACGTATGTACTATGGTTATTCAAATTAAGTGTAATGTTATGACTATAACATTCCATTAAAGCATTAGAATTTTAAACAGTTATACTACAGATTCATTACAGAAGCTGAACAATAGTAGGATAGAACGTGTATGACATAAAGATATCTGTTTTTTTTGAAAAAGGTTTCGTATATGAGACGTACAGATAGTATAATGATCTTTAGCAAATATGTTTTAGAACATTTTAACCGATATTATACGGATAAAAGTTACTTTCAATGGACAGTTTGACACAGAATCTATCAATAAATAGAATCGGATTAAAATACGATATATGTATTTGAATAGTTTATACTTCAGAGGTTTGCAAACATCTGACATAATAGTTGAACATTATAGCGTTCATACAACATTCTATAGACTGTAAATTAGCTACAAGTAAAATAACAATATTATAAAATGTAATTTATAAAAATTATCTTAGAATGTTATAAGAGCTTAGATGTAAAACTATATAAAGTATTTATGAATACATGTTTAAAAGAGGATGTAAATAATACGTATGAAATGCAGTAAAAGCTGATGCAAATTACATTTTATAAGATGATTTAAATATATAAGCTGATGGTACAGTTATATAGCATTAATTTATAAAGCAGAAGTATAAGTACCATTTATAATGCATTCTGTTAACGAATATTATAATAGGCGTAATTACAGTTATAAACAGCTACTGTTAATGAGTTTAGTATGAGTTAATGATACGAACGTTATTATAACTAAGAGTACAGTTAAAACTAATGTTTAATAGAATTACATTTTATATAGGCATTTCATTTAGTAAGATAAATCATGTAATAATAAGCATCTTTATAAGCTAAATAATAAGCTAATGTAGGAACTACAGTTTATAAACATACATCTAATATAAAGATTTATGTAACTGTAATTATAAATGCATACATATAAAGTAAGTCTATTTATATTAGAATCTGTTACTAATAAAGGACTATAAATCAAGTTTAAGCATAACTTAAAGTAGAATTCCTAAGAAGGTCTCAATTAAAACATGTTAGTAAAGAGGTAATAGCATAACAAACTATCAAACTGTGCATAACACATGTTATAAGTTAGTGCATAGTAAATGCATTAACGTATTTTAAAGGCTTGATAAACAGGTTAATTAACATCATTGTATACCATAAAGATTTACATGGATAATTTGATATAGAAAAAGTAAAATACTAAAAATCAAAGATATGAAATTACAAATAATCTATTGTAAAGAAATGAGTTTATAGACTGATGCTAGTGTATTACATTGATAATATTATTAAACAGTTACAATACATTGTATTAATAATTGCACAATCAATCGTACTAGCAAATATAACACCATAAGTCGAGTGTAAAATAGTCAAAAGTCTATATTGAATAATTAGACAATTTAATAACTTGTATAAAGATACTAACGACAAATTATAAGATAGAATTACATAATCTATGAAAATAATAATTTGATATCATATAACGTAAGTTGTGAAGTATATTCATTAATATGCAGAAGTATAATGTTATGTCAAATCATTTCTAATAGTAATAAAGGTATGATCCGATACAATAAAACTATATTATAGAATTGCAATATGCAATGTAAATCATTTCAAACAGTAATGATGATTTGATCATTTATATTAAGACTACATAATATGAAGAATCTGTAATGAACAGTATAAATTCAAATAAGAATTATAGTTAAAGCATGTGCAATAAGTATTCATAATGTCGATTAACAATCAGTTAAACGAACTAGGTGATACATTCCACTATTTATGAATTAATACATGGCTCTTAGTATACTATGAAAGTCACTGTTTAATAGAACTAAATATAAACATTAAGATACATAGTTTGAACTGATGTAACAAATGCATTAGTCATAAAGCAATAGTCGAGACAGTTGATAATATGAGCGATGATTTCATAAGTTAATCGGAATGGATTGGTATCCAAAAGTATGATGAAAGTAAAGTAGTAAAGTCAGATTGATAATTTAATAATGCAAGTTGTCATTAGTGCTAAGCTAATGGCTGATATATTGATAATGTTTCATGATGAGGTGCGAGTTAAACTAATGTAAATATCAGTTCTTGAGTTTGATTGATCAATGTCAATGGGCATGTATTGAATTTAAGATCAATCAAGGAAGTAAAATTTTAAAGATCAATGGGGAGTAATTCGTTCAATTCAATCGGAAGGATGATTTATGAAATTGTCAAAATAAAGTTTGTAATGATTATCTCATGAAATAGCGAGTTGCAAGTACATATTAATTAGAAGTTAAGCATTGTCATGTCAATGTATTGGAGAAAGTTGTGATCATCCCTGTCAATGGGACAGTGAAATTCATTATTCATGCGCAGTAGAATTATTCAGTCTATACATTGCAATATTAAGTTTTATTCAATGAAAGCTTTAAGTATAGTTGTGCAATAGTTAATGCAAGTTAAGTTCCCATCACATGTATGTGCCTGGTGTGATGCATGTCAATTGTATAATTGTCAATGTCAAGGTAGATTGATTTCACTTGATACATATATAGCTTCATGATGTTGATGAGTTATTATTTTAATGCAGTGTTAGAAGTTTGATAATATTCAAGGTACAGGCAAGTGCTCATAATGCATGGACTGATTTTGATATTTGTCTAAAGGCAAATGTTTACAATTATAGCGTCAGAATTTCTGGTATAGGAATGTAGTTATAATGCGACAGAAGTTGATATATCCAAATTTAATTTGACATAGTTTTTATCTAAAGTTAGCGCACTAAAGTTGTCATCATTACATAATGTACTAGTTATGATTTTCATTTTAACAACTTGGTAATATCAATTGTAGTTTGGTCGATAGACATTTTATGCTAACGAACAAACGCTTGAGAACCATAAGACCGGACTTTGTATTTATCAATAAAGCATTATTGAAATTACTTGAGTATCTAAACAACGTAGATATACAAGTTTCGATAAATAATTGAATCATATAGAATTTTAACGTAAGAATGTATTCTATCATAGTAAAGGACATTATATTTAGACCATAAATTACTTTTAATTAAACATGCAAACTCATTGATTTAATTTACGATGTTATAAGAGAATTAGTTTAATAACGAATAGGTTACAGCAGATTGTACCTAGAACACATCTCGTAGCGAAGTTTGCTTATTATGACTTTGTAACTCTATTTCAAAATTTGCTTCACAATATTGCATGATGTATCACATTAGCATGTTTAATCGTAAGTTGTAGACCTTATAATCTGAAGTTATTTACATAAAGTTGTACCAATATCAAAATATCATCTAACAGAAAACATAACATTGTTAGACATTAATGTACGAATTTTATCATGTTAAATATCATTTTATTAAATAAAATTACTAAACAATCAGTATGAATATGGAAGATGTTCTGTATTTATGCACCCTTTAGTTATTAGAAAATTTTGTTATAATTCGTTATTTTGAAATTCATTTAATTGTGATTCAATGATGCTATCTGAACATTGATGTCATAATGATTCAACGTTGGTAAGACTTATTAGTGCTACTTAGTTTATGAATCTATTACAACTAACAATTTTCCCAGACTGTTCCGAATGAGATGGTTGATCACTTGATCACATATTTGGCATGACTATAGTATAGTTACTTTATTCATTATAGACAATTCTGGTTAATCATTAAATCTTATGTCATGTTTCACATTACTAGATAGTTAAATGTCAATCATTAATCTGTTTCAAGACTTGAATATTATTGGTATAATATCATTTATACTCATTACAAATGTTCAGTACATTATTTCCGTGATATTACAAGTAATACAGATATGTTCATGATAGTTTAGAATGACTGATCTGATAACGTATGTCATGTCTTAATTGAGTGTTTTGCACATTATCTCGTCATAATGATCTAATATTTATCAATGTCATTTATGGTGTATAATATTCATTCTGTGATAATATTGTGCAATCTTAATTGTAACGTTTAATGCAATTGTAATTATTAGTTTAAATCTTTACAACTATATTATAACAATTTTGCGATTATTTGATAAGTTTACTGTCTCACATTTCTGCATGTTTGATAACTTTGAACTAATTCAAATCTGACATAGAATTTATCAATATATTATGAAGTTACAGTAATCATTCTCATTAAAATTGATTTATCAGTGATTATTTAGTTTTAAATGTTATATGTTACATTTTTCAGTTTGTAAAATTTATTTCAATATTTAGTAAATTTAAAATATTGTAATATTTTGTATCCATCATTTAAGAATACTATTTAATACATTGAAATGTAATCAGATCCATGTCTGGACTTTAAAACTTTGATATTTATAGATACTGATTATATGAAACAACATAAGTTAGATTCATAATTGAGCGCGATTTGTACTCGTTGAGTTACTCGTTATATATACATTAATTAGTGAAGTATCATTATGATAAATTAGTATATATTGCAAGTTATCTAATGACTGTATATTTTATCAGAATATTATGTTATTTCAAATTTAGTTTATGTATGATAATGTTATTTATTGTACCATGATTGCTTTGAATTTTCAGAATATTTACGTTTAATTCGCATAACTTTTTATTAAAGTCCTAATTGCTGCAAGTTTTACTAGAGTTAAATTCTTTTTAGGAAATCGTTTTACAAAATATAATTTTGGAACATTTATGTATGACATTATAAATAAATAATTATTTCAATACGAAATTATTAATATAGTGTTTAATAGTTGTTATGCTGAATATAATAATTGTTTATTAATTTTATACAATCCTTAAAGTTTATTAATTTATATTTAATAGTATAAAATTTTATTAAAATATCTTTTAACAAATACAAATACTTTTAAGATAAACTTAATGTTTAAAAATCATAATTTACAAAAACCACGTTTCAGTAAACTATATTCTTACTACTTTGTTAATTTTTTTTATGAAATTTTTTAAAGTATGGAATAGTTAGAAGGTTTGTACTTATACTTATTTAAATGAAGTTTGATTCATTCTTTTAGTTTATTCTTATATTGGAAGTTTATTAAATTTTGCATTTTTCAAATAAAATTTGAAATATATAGCAATTGAAATTAAATACAGAATTATCAAATTAAACATTTTAATTTTTCTTTTTTTTTTTTTTAAAAAAAAAAAAATATTTTTTTTGGAAAATTTTTAAAAATAAATTATTTATTTTAAAATAAAACCACCCAAAAGGTCAACCTTAAATTGGAGACTTTGTTTTTAAAATTTTTTTTAAATTTTTTAACCTTTTTTTTCCCTAAAATTTTTTCTTTTTAAAATTTCAAAGTATGAAATACGTCTATCATCTTTAGTTATCATTATTGGACACAATTAATCACTACCATCTCCTTATTTTTATATATCAACTGTCAACATATCGTTTAAATACAAACCAAAATTAAGTCCTGAAATATGTTTAACAGTAAGATCAGAACAAAAGTGTATGTCCGAGGAATAAACTGTTATCACAGAGATATGTCTCGCCTTTTGTAATTTTCATATTGCAAATGTTAAAATTAAAATAGCAATACTTTAACATGTAAGTTATGCAAATATTCAAAGTCGATGAACCATGACTGAAGGTACATGGCTAAACAATCTCCATGGAATGAGATGTGCCAATGCTAATACAACTGCATACCAAATACCATTGACTTATTATAAGTTGTTCCCTTTAAACAAACCTAAACACAAACATTAACTTGTAAATTATGTAAAAAGTTTCAAAGTCAATGAACCATGATCAGGGTGGGGCTATATTATCTCCATGGAAACGATATTTGCAAATGCCAATAAATTTGCATACCAAATATCATTGACTTAAAATTAGCAGTTCATCTTAAACTGATCTAATCACAAACTAATACATGTATACTAAGCAAAAGTTTCGAAGTAAATAGACCATGACTGATGGGGCAGGGTCAAATATTCTCCATGGAAATGAGATGTGCTAATGCTTATACAACTGAACACCAATTAACATGGGCCTACCACTAATGGTTCCCCTTGAACTGACCTAATCACAAACTAATACATGTTAACTTAGCAAAATTTTCAAAGTCTACAGACCATGACTAAGGGGAGCCAAATAATCTCCATGGAAATGAGATATGCCAATGCTTTTACAACTGCATACCAAATATCATTGACCTACCACTAGTGGTTCCCCATAAATTGACCTAATCACAAACTAATACATGAAAACTATGAAAAGTTTCAAAGTAAATAGACCATGACTGATGGGGCAGGGTCAAATATTCTCCATGGAAATGAGATATGCCAATGCTTTTACAACTGCATACCAAATATCATTGACCTAAAAAATTGTAGTGCTATGTTTTTCTTATGTAGATAAATGATAACATGCTATTTTTAATTGTAGATGCTATACTTTTTTTTAATGTAATGGCAATACATTTCTATTGTATCTGCAACTTTTATTTTATATGTGTTGAGCTTTATGCTGCACGTCATAATCAAAATTTGAAGCATCTTTCGAAATTTTAATTGTTCTCAGAAAATGATTTTATAAGAAAAAATCTATATACCGGTATACATTGTTGGTAAATAAATGTTTTGATCTTTTTGCTGGGATGTAGAATTGTATCTTCATGTCCGGGATTTATTTTGAAAGTCTTAATATGAAGGTTTTACTTCTAGTATCACATAAACTTAACCTTATCAATGTTCTATGAAAATGCGGAGCGTCTTTTTACCACAGAACACCACAGAATACCACAAGAACACCCAAAATATACCACAGAACACCCAAAATATACCACAGAACTACACAAAATACAATAAAACTACTTATATACCACAGAACATTGAATTACTTTACAAAATGCAAAACTAATAATTCAGAATTATATTATATTGACCGGATGAGATATAAATTTCTTTAATGATCATGATAACTTTTTGTTATTTGGTAGATTTTTTTATATTTGGAGACCTTTGAGATACTAAACTATATTTTATAAAATCTTTTAAAAACAATTTATTGTAAAAAAAGTTTGTCTATAAAAGAAATTATTTTCTATAAATAAATGTTTTTCTATAAAAAATGTTTTCTATAAAAAAATGGTTTTCTATAAATAAATGTTTTCTATAAAAATAAATGTTTTTCTATAAAAAAAAACTTTTTCTTTAAAAAAAGGTTGACATGATGAATTTTACCGGCGCCAAATACACTATTAAGATTAAGTTTGTTCTCCCAATTCTGTTAATAAATTTTAAAATAATCAACTATTTACAAAAATTGTCAATTGATTGAATTCTAATTGCCATCTGATTATGCAAGGTATAATTCAATTAAATGGTTTATTCCTCCTAAAATCTTGTATGTCATTTGTAAGAAATCCATGTAGGAATAGAAGGAATAGTTGAATAAACATGGGATTCATCAGATTAGATTGTCAAAACATAATGCTAATTAACTTCAGGTAAATATCCATAAAACCTAACGAGTAAGTTTTCATCAATGTACAGTTTGAAAATATTAATAGTAGAAAATATAAAAAAAAGTTCTAACAAAAGGCTTTGGCACAGCTACAAATCATATTAACATCTGCACCACATCGAAATTTGACAAAAGAACTCCTTTGTGAAAATAACATTGGAATTGTACAATAAGTTTCCGTTTCAAAACTGTTCTTAAATAAATTATATGTTCGAAGTTTGTTACCACCTTTACCAGATAAAGCTTTCCTGACTGTAAATTGCATTGCCACTGTTCTACATATTTACTAAACATTTAAAACATAATAGTATTGACAACTGAAGTACTATAAACATATTCTGTAATGTTACACAAGTGTTCTGCATTACACTCAGAAAATGTTGTCGTTACATAAAAATTCCAATTTTTTATACACTTGTGTTTTTACTCATAATGTCTGCCCATATGAAAACTTTTCTGTTTAACCGATTAGAACTCATATTGGTCAAACGGCACCATAGTCGAATTAAGCATTGCCATTGTTTTTGAAAGATTGGAATAGAAGAATATTTATTTTCAAAATGTAGGAATAGCAGGAAGACACCCAATTAAATGTATTTGATGTCTCAGGTGTGTTAAGAAACACTAATAAATACAGAGATGTGTATATAGAAAACAATATACCTCGTGAAAAAAGAATGTTAGATTTTAATAATAGAACTATACTCCGTGCAATGGGTAAGGACAAAGAATATAGAACAGTCGGAGGTAAAATCACTCGTCTACAAAATCAAACTCCTTCAAAATATAGGGACGACTCAATACGAACACAGCATAATGACAATTATAAAGGTAATAGTGGATCATTTCATGGAAATACCAACAAAAGAGGTATGAATAATGGATATGGAAGAGGACATATTAGAGGACGAGGTGGTTTCCATAGCAATAACCGACCTTATTAGTACAGATGTGGGTTTTGGAACATTAATGGATGGACTCGCAATATTAACAATGAAAAGAATATTTTAATTGAAGAATGTATCAATGAACTTGATTTACATATAATCGGCATAGCTGAAACGCATTTGATAAATGACAATGATATATGTATGAATAACTATATATGGCTTGAAACAACCGCAAACAGATACATGTACGTGCAAAAATCGGCTGGGAGGAGTAGGCATCCTAATCAAAAGGAAATATTAAAGGTGCTTAAAGTAACAATAGAAAATGACTCGGAGGATGGAATTTTATGGGTAAAATTTACAGATATGAAAAATTCTTCAAATATGTTTTATGTATGTGTTATCTATCTACCCCCAGAATTCTCAGCAAGGTCCGTAAATGCACATAACTTCTTTGATGTTCTAATGGAGCAAATTTATTCAATACCTAAAGGAAATTCTTTCTATTTATGCGGAAACTTCAACAGTCGATTAGGTAACTATACCGATTTCATTCAGGAATTGACCAATTAAGTGAGCGTAATATTACCGATTTTACAGCCAACGGCTATGGTGAAATATTTAGTGAATTTTTATCAACTGTGAATTGTTGTGTTTTAAATGGGCGATATCCTATCCATGATGATTTCACATATGTCTCTACTAAAGGATCATCAGTTGTTGATTACTGTGTTGTTCCATATGAAAGTTTGTGTCATTATAAAAATTTCAAAGTTATAAGAGCAAGTGTTTTATGTAATAAAAGAGCTCAACCAGGTTCTTTAGTCCAAATCATATACCTGATCATTCTGTATTATGTTGGGAATTTGAAACCAATTTTGATACCATAAATGAAATTAGTTCTATTAATTTATCACATGGTGCTCACAATAGCATGAACCAACAAAAGAATACATATGTTTCATATGATGTGAAAAATATCCCAAATGATTGGATGACAAATAATGATATATTGAATAAAATTAATATGTGTATAAATAATATACAGTGTTCTAAAGGGAGACAATTTGAAGTTGATAAATTATATGATAACTTTGTTGAAATTCTACACTCTGAAATGAATGATAAATTAGAATCTAAGGTCAAAGTTCTGAACAGTACAAACAATCGAAAAAGACGAATTAAAAAACCATGGTGGAATGACGAACTAACAAATAAATGGAACAATGTTTGCACGGCAGAAAGAGACTATGTAACTTGTAAACAGGGTAGCTTAAAACAACAATTACGCAAACACTTTGTTGATAAACGCAAAGACTTTGACAAGCTTACACAAAAATATAAGCGTCAATATTGGTACCGCTGCCAGGAAGAGCTGGTTAATTTTAGTGACAATGATCCGAATCAGTTTTGGCGTAGAATTGGTAAAATTGGTATTGGCAACGAGAGACAGATGCGTATTCGAATGAAGTTACTTTAGATGATGGAACTATAACTAACAATTTAGAAACTATTTTAAGTAAATGGAAAAGCAGCTTTCACAGTTTATTGAACCCAAATGTAAATGCAGAGTATGATAAGGTTGAAAATTGTAATATTAAAGAAAACATTATTTGTATTGATTTAGATAAGGAAATTACCATTGATGAGGTTCATAAAGTTGTAATGAATGCAAAAAATTGTAAAAGTGCAGGTATTGACCTTATTCAAGCTGAGTTATGCAAGAATATTTCTATAATTTCTATTTTACAAAAATTATTTAACTTATGTTTCAGTTCTGGTAATGTACCAAATATGTGGAATAAGGGAATTATAACCCCAATACCAAAATGTTCTACATCAGATCCTAGAGATCCTTTATCGTATAGGGGCATAACTCTAGCTCCATTCGCATACAAGATGTATTGTAGTATTTTAAATGAGAGATTAGTCAAATGGTTAGATGAAAGGGAGATAATTAACGATGAGCAAAATGGTTTTATGAAAGGCAAAAGTACAATTGATCATATAAGCACTATAACATCAATAATAGAAACCAGGAAAAAGTGTAAATTATCAACATATGTAGCTTTTATAGACTTTAAGAAGGCATATGACTCAATTAATAGAGTTTTTTTGTTTAACAAACTGGAAAATTTAGGTATAAGTTCAAAGTTTATGTACTCTTTAAAAGCTTTATACTCTAATGTAGAATGTAGTGTACGTGTAAATGGTAATATGACTGAATGGTTTAATGTTGATTCTGGGTTGAAACAAGGTTGTGTTTTATCATCTATAATGTTTAATATATATATAAATAATTTAGTTGATGATATTAATCGTTGAATATTGGTATTAATATAGATGAAGAAAAATTAGCTATATTGTTATATGCTGATGATGTTATTTTAATGGCCGAGAACGAAGAAGATTTACAAAAATGTTGAATGTGCTTAATACATGGTGTCTCAATAATGAGCTGACAGTTAATATAAATAAATCTAAGATCATACAGTTTAGAAATCCAGCTGTTTTACAAACTAAATGTATTTTTCTATTGGTGGTAATGTTATAGAATGTGTAAAAGTTATCAATACTTAGGCTTACTGCTGACTGAATTTTAGATTATCAGTTAATGGCTAAGGCAGTAGCAAAGTCAGCCAGTAGAGCATTAGGATTGTTAATTGTGAAGAGTAAAACACATGGTGGTTTCCAGCACCAAATTTTTCAAAACTGTACGATACAATGGTATGGTCAGTTATTAGTTATGGTGCAGGTATTTGGGGAACCAGGGACTTTTCCTGCATAAATGCAGTCCAAAACAGGGCCATGAGATTTTTCATGGGAGTTGGTAAATACACACCAAATGATGCCATAGCTGGTGATATGGGCTGGAAACCGCCATGCGTTAAACAATGGTCAAGTGTCTTGAGACATTGGGCTAGGTGTTCCATAATGGACCCACACAGGATAAATTTTAAAATTTTTAAGTGGTCCATACGAAAGTGTAATACTAAAATTAAGAACTGGAGCTTCAGAGTTATAGAGATGTTAAAATTGTATAATTATGAGCAATATTGTAATTTTGAATTAAATGTATTGAACAAAAATTGTATTAAACAAATTGAGGAAGATGTCTTTAATAAATTTAAGTCAAACTGGTGTACAAGAGTTGCTGCATATGCAGAGGGAAGTAAATTGAGGACTTACAAATTGTTTAAAAGTAACTATTGTACTGAAAAGTATTTGGAAAATATTATGTCAATAAAAAACAGAAGTTCTTTGCTAAATTTAGATGTGGGTAGCTCCACTAAAAATAGAAACTGGAAGATATGAAAGAAAAGAAGTCCACGAGAGGACATGTTTTAATTGTAGCTCTATTGTTGAAGATGAACTTCATGTCATTTTAAAATGCCCATTATATGTAGATTTAAGACAAATCATGATACACGAAGCTTTACATTTTAATGAACGTTTTAACCTATTATCAGATAGTGAAAAATTTATATTTTTATTTAGTAACGACAATGTTGCTGCTATAGTTGCCAAAACCTGCAACAGTATTTTATTAAGAAGAAACAGTATTTTATTTCACTAGTTCTTAAAAAAACAAATGTTTTACTCTCATTTAGTATAAATGTATACTGTAAATTTTAAATATAAATGTGTAAAAATGTGTTTATTTGTATATATTGTGTCATAAAAGTCTCTCATAAATCTTTTTAAGATTGGTGCATACAATGCAAATGTTTTAATGTTTTATGTTTATTTATGTGAATCTCATTTTATGTTTGTATGTGGTGAGACTAAAATAAAATATTGAATCTGAATCTGAATCAGTGAAAACGTAAATGACATGTTAATTGGCTTGATCAAGGATTTGTATAGTGAGACTATACAAATCCTTGGCTTGATGAATTGGTGATTACGACAAGTGTCAAAATTAGATAATCTAATTAAATTTTGGTACTTTTAATGTGCTGGTGAACTCGCTCAGATCATCATTTTGGACTCAAAATATAGAATCTATATAGTAATGCTACATATGCCAGTTTTTAATTAATTAGATGCAGTTCAACTATTTCTAAATGCAGACAAAATTTTGTAAAAATCTGAAATATTGTCCAATGATTTATTTCATCTCAAGTAAAGTATGTGTATACAATGTTTCATCTGACTTGCCGACAGTATTTGGTTTTGAACTGCATCAAGTGTATCAAGAATCTATTCATTGTTTCAAAAGCCAAGCTAATGTCCTAGTTTGTGATGTCAATCTGAGTTGCCGCTAGTGTTGTCAGAGAACGTTTTCCCTGGACAATGCTGGAGACAACTACCAACATGCCTCTACACAATTTAAGGCCCTGCATAAATTCTATACATAAATTGGAGAAGATACACACATATCAAAAGAAAAGTCCCAAATCATCAAATTTGAAATTTTTGACTATTATAAAGATACCTTTATAATATTTTATTAGTCAACTCAAATAACTGTCAAACAACGCCCTTAAAAGACTGCTTTATATATTATTCAATATTTAATAATATACATGTACCTATTCATATTGTAACAACTCTTAACATAAAATTAAACAAAACTGACAATTACAAATATAAATTCTGGTATAGACACAATAGATTTAAGATATAATTACGTTATGCATCTAAACATTCTAAAAAAATAGAAGAAAAAAAATCACAAGAAAAAATTAAAATGTATTTAAAAAAAAGTAAATGTCACAAATATACCCCAGAATTACAATTGTTGTGACTTTAAATATTTTTGTAAATTATGGTTTTAATACCGGTAAGTGTTTAAATTTTGGTATGGACCCAATAATAGGCCAATTCAGTTGGGGGCGTAGCGATAGTGAGTCGAACCTAAATAGAAAAATTAAATTTATTTGAATAATAAATGTCAAATTATAAAAAGAATTAACAATAAAAATAATATTATGTCTGAAGTATTTATATTTCGAAGTTCTGTTGTATATTTTTGGTGTTCTGTGGTATTCTGTGGTGTTCTGTGGTAAAAAGACGCTCCCATGAAAATGAGGTCACGGAAGATGAACCATGCCAGACAGACATTTACAACTTACTATGATTCCATACACCAAATATAGTGATCATATCACTAATAGCAGAGACATATGTGTATATATGTCTCTGCTAAAGTACCTGAGAAACAGAATAAACCACAAAATTTTAGCATTGACCATTGAACCATAGATGAAGTCAAGGTTATATGAACCTTTCCATACAAACATGTACACCTTACAATCATTCCATACACCAAATATAATTGAACTATTGTTTATAGTATCTGATTAACTAACAGAATAATGAAAACTTATCATTGAACAATAAACCATAAAAATGAGGTCAAGGTCATATGAACCCTGCCAGACAGATATGTACACCTTACAATCCTTCCATACACCAAAATGATTGACCTGTTGCTTGTAATATCTGAGAAATAGACCAAAACACAAAAACTAAATAGTGCCTATTGAACCATGAAATTGAGGTGAAGGTCAGATAGAACCTGCAAGACGGACATATACGCCTTACAATCATTTCATACACCAAATATAGTTGACCTTATTCCTATAGTATATAGAGATACAGACTTGACCATGTAACTTTAACCTTGATCACTGATCCATGAAATGCGGTACAGGTCAGGTGAACCCTACATGACGGACATGTAGACGCTGCAAGGAACCCATATACCAAATATAGTTATCCTATTACTCAGATTAAGTGAGTATTTCACTTGAAAAAAAAAGCATTTTATTTTCAAGCAGTCCCTGGACCATTTAAATGAGGCCAAGGACAATGGACACATGAGAGACGGAAACTTTGTATCATAAGGTATCTGTATACAAGGTATGAAGCATCCATGTATTCTACCTTCTGAAATATAAAGCTTTATACAAATAGTTTACGCCGTCATCGCCCGATTGTCATCTCTATGTCCTGCTACACAGGCAAGACAAAGGTATATAACTTCCTAATATTTACGGTTATGTTGTTTATAAAGTGAGAAAAATTTAAACACAATCCATGTAAACGTATTGAATTTTTGTATATCATTCCAACACCGTAGAAAGATGTTAAAATATAGTTTTATCGGTAATGACATAGATTTTGATTTTGATAAATAAAACATAACTAAATATTGATTTCTTAACTTAAAGAAGTTATGGTTAAACCGCTTTAGAACTTAGTCTTAGATGCATGATTTTTTTTTATTAGTTGTTATTGGCTTTTAACTAGCTGTAAGTAACTGCGAGTACTCTCAGATCTGTACTTAGTATCTTTTTTGTTTTGGGGATGTGTAAATACCCTGCCACATTGTTCTATTGGTCTTTAATAACGTAGTTTTTCTATACCGGTATGTTGTATTTCTAATGTTTTTTATAAAACATTTGGCGCAAAATTGAAGGACTAACCCTAGTTGTTTTAAGCTTGTAATAGATTCAGATTAAGTATGCTAATTAGATATGTGTGCAAAGAAAGTGCGCACAAATCTCAGAGAGTAATTTTAAATTGTCAGTGTGTGTTTTTCAGTTTATTTCATCTCAGTGTGTCTTTTTGAAATCTCAGTGTGTAATTTTCAATTCTCAGTGTGTAATTTTCAATTGTCAGTGTGTGTTTTTCATTTTTTGTAATCTCAGTGTGTCTTAATGAAATCTCAGTGTGTTTTTTAGGTTTTTTTTATCTCAGTGTGTGTTTTTTTTAATCCTCAGTGTGAAAATTTTCAGAAAGTGGTTTAAACATAGTTTTGAAGAGAAAGGCTTGCCATACCTTTACATTTTAGTGTGAATTGACCATGACTTAGAGTCCAGGCTAAATCTTCAAAGAAATCACATGTGTAGATGCTATAGAATATTATTAACTCATCGTCAATTGGTCCTGATAATTTGACCAATCAATTTAAGAAACAATTGTAAACTTGGAAAAATGTGTTACAATGGACAATGAAAAAAGAAAAGGGATGCCAAATAATTTTGAAGAAAATGAAAATATCTGGTATTAAGATGTAAGAGGTCTGCTCATTTACCATATTCTGCTTTCTGTATTTTTTTCCCTACTTTTTCCCAGATCTCACTTTTTTACCCCTAATATCCTACATCCCTACTATTTTTACCCCCTATATCCAATGTCCCCACCTTTTTTAACCCCTACATACCACATTCTAAAAGCTCCCCCTAAATCTGCCTCTGTGATTACATATCTGACAAAACTGATAAGTGCTCACACGTTAAAACTCATCACTGTCAACCTAATGAACAAATAGGAAGTCATTCTTTCTAGCAGTACCTGATACATTAGTATGATGGAAATATTTGTTGGACAAATGGACAGACAGACAGACAGACAGGGTGAATGCAATAAAGCCCCACTTCTGATTAAGTTTCTAGAGTAGGGATATAATAAGATGACAAGCCATCATTGCTTATTTTCAGTATAAAATTTTAATTATAAATATTATTTCAATAACCTGAACACAAAAAAAGACCATTTATTCCATATCAACATGGCAGCAAGACTGCATTTCCCTCAAGTAAATTTTATTACTGACAATAACAAATGGTCTCTAGCTGGTGTCAGTGATTGGTCTGATTACATGTTTGTAATACAAGAAGAGTAGATGTATTAAAAAACACATGTGCCATACAATGACAGAAAAATACAAAGGTATATATGTTTCTTATGTGAACAAGAAATAAGATACCAACGAGCATGAACAATATTTGAAAAAAAATATTGTAAGTAAAAAATGCTTTGCTGCAAATTTAGAAATCAAAATATTTTTGTTTTCTTATATTCTTTTATATCAAAAGTGTCTTGATAAAGGGAGATAACAGCTGTTTAAATCATTACATTGTAAATATTTTGCATAATGTTAATACCTTCTTTTTAATTATTTGGAATGAGGAACAAGGGTATATTCCTTAATTTACTATTAAATTGTTTTAAAATTTGTACAGAGTTACTCTCCTTAAAATTATAGAAATATTTTGACTTTCAATGCTAAATTTGTTTTCAAAAATCTTCCTTTAACACAAACATGACAAATAATGAAAAATGTTGATAATAAAAATTAATTTAATTCTCTCTGTGTACACACACATATGAAATATCAGAAGAATTTGAAATGTAACAATAATAAAGAATTTCATATCCAAAAGAAAACAATAAATTTCCAACCAACCCCTATTGCAATTTCCTAGAACTTAGTTTACAATTTTGTCTTATCTTTTTGTTCTATTTTTCATTATTTTTTTACATTTTTTTTACTAAGCTCTTTGACCTATAATTGCTAACTTTTTATACATTGTGACTTGGATGGAGAGTTGTCTCATTGGCACTTATACCACATCTTCTTATTTATACTACAAAATGGCAAATGATTACATCTGACGTGCTATCAGGATAAGGAGGTAAATAGGTGTATTCCTCCCCTTGCCATACACTTCACCCTATAAGCTCCTCATTCACCACACCTGGATTATGCTTACTGTGGTGAAAGGTTTAACAAATGGCTTGATACACAAAGAATAGAGCATGCTGTAATGAATAAAAAATGAGTACTTGTTAATTAAATTTTGATACATGTGATATTCAAGTGTATATTCTTTGTTCAAGCCAAAAAAAACAACTATCTCCCTCTAGTTAGTTTTATCTTATCTAAACCAACTGGCAGGTCTTGGCAACTTATTTGAGATCAGTCTGCTGTTTTGGTGAAAAAGTATAAACCTTCACAAAATCTCTTACTCTCTCTCACACATACACAAATTAGATGTATTTAAGGTGTAGGAATACTTTTGGATCCCATACAACTTATAAATTTCAGAACAACCCATACTGCCATTTCCTAGAACTTTATAGTTTACAGTTTTTTCATTGTTTTTTTAATACATATTTTTCTTTTTTTTTCTTTCTTTTTCATATTTTCTTTTTTCTCTTTTTTTACATCATTTTTTACTAAGCTCTACAAAATGGCAAATTTTGATAACATCTAATTATTAAGTATGATTAATTAACTTTCATCAAAGGAATCAATCAGTTTTATGAGGTAAAAAGCTGTATTACCTCCCCTTGCCACAAACTTCAGTCTATTAGCTCCTCATTCACCATACTTAGATTACACTTACTGTGTTGAAAGCTTTTAAAAGAGCATGATAAACTTTGAATAAAGCATGATTGTGATGAATTAGAAATAATAAATTATAGTTACTAAATCTTTAAATATGTAACATTTTAAGTGTGTCTGAAATGCATGTTTAAAATACAATTTTCGATACACAATTTTACACATCCTAGATTTATCCAATTTAAACAAAATGGCAGGTGCTTGATTATTTCAATACAAAGATAAAATTTACCTGCTGTTTTGCTGAAAAAGAATAGACCTTTCCAAAATCCCTCTTTCTCTCTCTTTCATACACTGCCTTCTATCTTCCTCCTAGAGTTATCTTGTTTAAACCATAAATGCCAGATTACCAACAGCAGTGACAGTCTATAGTCAAACCACTCTTTAAACTAAAGGCTCTAAAGATCCTGTGTCGCTCAACTGCACATTCAACAATAGCCATTTTTTGGTACAAATCATCATGAAAGGGCAATAACTCTATAAAGAGTTAACTAACAATTTCAGTCATGTGACATATTTGTAGATCTTATCCTGCTGATTTTTTTTTCTTTTTTAGGTTTCTACCTACATTCAGAATTGAGAATGAAAATTGTATCTATTACATTTTTCAAGATAATAGACAAAAAATGGTAGAAATATTTTTAAAGGGAAATAACTCCAATAACAAGTCGACTAAAGATTTCAGCCATGATTGCTTATTTGTAGATCTTGTCTTGCTGAGCATTTTTGCGATATAAACTTTCTATTTATCTATTATGGTTTTCAAAACAATAGGCAAAAATGCAAAAAACTTGGAAAAATCGCCATTAAAGGGCAGTAACTTCAATAAGGAGTCAACCGACATTTTTAGTAATGTTGACTTATTTGTAGATCTTGACTTGTTGATCATTTTAAAGTTTCGTTCTATGTATTATAGTTTTTAAGATATAAGGCAAAAAATGCAAACAAACTGGTCAAATTTGTCATTAGATTAAAGCAATAACTCCAATAAGGAGTCGTCTGATGATTTCAGCTTTTTTATTTATTTGTAGATCTTGTTTGGCTAATCATTTTTTCTAATAAAAATTTCTCTGTATCTTTTATAGTTTTCAATATAAAAGATAAAATTGAAAAAAATGATAAAATCTGACATTCAAGGGCTATAACTCCTATAGGAAGTTGTTTGACAGTTTTGATGTAAATGGGCAGCAGGTAGTTCACAACATTTTTCACATTTCTGCCCCTGTCTGATTTCCTCTATTCATAGCAATTTTCAAGATAAGAAAAAACTTGCATTTGACACCTGTGTTTTATTTTTAGCCATGTCAGCCATCTTGGATGACAGGCATGTTCATCAGACACATTTTTTAAACTTGATATCCCAATAATGAGTGCAGCCAAGTTTGGTTAAATTTGGACAAGTGGTTTCAGAGCAGAAGATTTTTGTAAAAGTTAAGACGAAGATAGAGAGCGGACACCAAGTGATGAGATAACCTCAGTTGGCCTATTGTCCAGGTGAGCTAAAAATGGTTATTATATTATGAGCTTTATGGGGAACCAGATTTTTTTTTTTACAAGTGGTTTTTCTAACAGTCATACATTTTAACATGACTATCAAAATCTACTTTTTTTAAAACACACATTTTTAATCAAACTTTGATCAGACTCAGCAGTGACTTCTTAAATGGACAAATCTTCACAAAACCTAGCAGTCTCTTTCTCTCTCCCTTTCACATAATTCATTTTTGAAAATTATATTCAACCCTCTCTCAGAAATTCCATAACTACATGTAATAAATAAAAAAGTTCATGCTAAACAAAGAGTATATTTTATCACTGTGGCATTATATTCCTTTGTTTTGTTTTTAATAAAAGTTTCCGGTCATGCACATTGAATTGCTGAGTCTTTTTTTATTTTTATGTCCCTTGTTTTGCACAGCATATACCTGAGTCTGTTGTTTTAAAAGTCTCTTTCCCTGCACAGCTCATTCCAGAGTCAATTAGTGGTTTATAGTCCATATTCTATTACAGCAAATTGATTTCTAAGTTAATATTTTGTAACTGTGTCTCTCTTTTAAAACTAAGTTCTGTGTGTTAATGTCCATCCTTCTTTTCCAAGGATTTATTGTCCAGGTTTCACTCAGGAAGCATCAAATATTACCTAAAATGGAATTTTATTGCAAGGTCCTTAAATATGAAAAGGATAAACAAAAGAAAACACAATGTTTCTGTATCACAATACTATTGGTTCATCATTGACAGTTTGGATGATGCTAAGTGTTAAGTGCAGAAAGGTTCTTGAATTTTATATCCTTTAGTGCCTAACATTCCATTTACGATGCAAGTCAGGTGGCAAATATTTGGTTTTAAAAGAAAAAAAATATAAAAAAGAAAAGAAAAAACTGTAAATTCTTTTTTTCAGTAGGGTTGTGTCATATACACTTTTTTTTCTTCAAAATGATCAGTTATAAATGAAAGGAAAAACAATTCCCTTAGCAGTGAGTTATATTAGTGCTGGTGAACTTTTGTTGTCTTCCGCAATAGTTGTCCCCCCTTTTAGGAAAGGATTGTATAAATTAAGAAATCATAGTGGTATTTTTGGTTAGAAATAGCTTAAGTTTATAGATATATCTACAGTAGATTATTGTAGTAATTAAATCATTTTTTTTTGTAAAAAAATTACCTCCCCTTGCCATAAGCTTAAGCCTATAGTTTCTATACCAGAATTTTTTGTCTTTTTAGATTTTCTGTAAAGGTAATCCATCTGAGCCATTCAGTCTCTAAAAAATCAGTCGTTGTTGAGAGAATAATAAAGAAAAACATTTAAAAATTTGTTAAATAAAGAAGGATAATAAAGAAACTGAACAAGGCCAGTGGCCGAAACATCTTAAAAATATTGTAATATTTGTTCGCTATTGGAATTTTGATACAAGTATACAGTAGATTTTACAAAATAATTGTATGCTGTCATGTGTAAAATAGTTTTGAGGCTATAATATATGGTTATATACTTTTGGAAAAGAAGAGAATCTCATAAAAGCATACAACTAATCTCATATCAACGAATTTGTGTAGTGTTTTTGTAGTACGGCTGAGTTAATGTTTATCCCCACCATATTCTTTATGCGCCTACCCAAGTCAGGAGCCTGTAGTTCAATGGTTTTCGTTGGTTCATGTCTGTCATATTTGTTTTTTTTCGTAAATTATTTTGTTAAATTTGGCTGTTAGTTTTCTCAATTGAATTGTTTCCTTTTTTTCAAGTCAGGGCCTTTTATAGCGGACTATATGGTATGGGTTTTTCTGATTGTTGAAGGCTGTATGGTTGCCTATAATTTCTTACATCCACTTCATCTGGACTTTGGTGGATAGTTGTTTCATTAGCAATCATACCACATCTCCTTATTTTTATATTACCTAAATATCAGGTAAAATGTCTTCCCACTAAGTATCCATCTAATCATGACACTTTGTGAATACCAGCATTGAATGCTGTCAGAAACTGAAAA